>CM076675.1:109297450-109312450 GCA_038501925.1 Xenopus petersii | reverse complement strand
TGTTGCCAATACATTCAAATACTTTTTTTTTCCCCTTTGAAATTGTACGATTAGGTTCTACAGCCTTAAACCCATACAGGTTTTAAATATATTCACAAATATTCAACAATAAATACTGCTAATTATATTTCTAGTCAAGCAGGGTCGCTCCTGCTATGAGCCAAAGTGAGGAACTTGCCTCAGGCGGCAGTGAGCGGCCAGTTACAAGGGGTGGCAAAAATCAGCCTCTTTTAACTTTAAGAGCCGAATTTCCAGGGCTGAACCCGGAAATTCGGCTCCGCTAGTGCAGAGAGCGCTTAGAAAGAGTAGGAGAAAATATCCAATAAGAAAAAGCTTAGAGACGTGTTTATGGATATGGCAAGATTTATGGCCCCAATTTAAATGCATACCTCCCAACTGTCCGTTTTTTGCTGGACAGTCCCGATTTTGACAGCTCAATCCACAGTTCCGGATTATTACTGACATGTCCCGATTTTCTCTTTGATCTCCTGCACTGAACAGCCAGACAAAGATACAAAGCTTCTAACTTAATTGTCTTATGGCAGAGAGCCCGGAATATGTGGCAGGTGCACTTAGATACTTTAAAAAATTTAAGATAAGCAAAGAAGCAGTTGTAACAATTAAATTAATGATAAGCAGGTTTCTTGGGGAAAAATTGTAATAAAACAAACAAACCACAGAAATGTGTTCAAAATTTCATAACCTGCCAAATGAACATGGTAATTAGGGAGTGTGGCCACAAAAATGTGTGTGCTCAAACATTTTCAAATGTCCCTCCTTCTATTTCCAAAATGTTGGAAGGTATGTGAAAGCAACACATACCTCAGTGGCCACTTCCAACCAGAATGTACTGCGTATACTGTAAAGCAATAAGGGACACCACATAAAAATAAAACATGTTTATTTGTACTTTTGGGCATGGTTTTATAGATTACACTGTGTTGATGCCCCATACTCCCATATAGTTGGAATGCAGTTTATATGTTGGACTGAAGGCCATGAGTACACATGAGACCACTTTAGTGACTGCAATATTGACCTTAAAGGAGAAGGAAAGCTCCAAGACAGTTTATTGCCAATAGAATAGCCACAATAGTGCAAGCTAGAACGCTATATTTATTCTGCAGGATGCTTTACCATACCTGAGTAAACAGCTCTAGACACTGTCTCTGTTTGTTTAGGATAGAAGCGGCCATATATGCTTGGTGTGACATCACTTCCTGCCTGAGTCTCTCCCTGCTTACTAACAGCTCTGAGCTCAGATTACAGTAGGGATGGGAGGAGGGAGGGGGAGAGGAGCAAACTGAGCATGCTCAAGGCCGTGCCCTGGAGGTTTAAGCTGAAAACAGGAAGTCTGATACAGAAGCCCATGTATACACAATAAAAGCAAAGAAATGTGGTGTTTCTTTTGACAGAGGACTCAGAGCAGCATTACTTTGAGGGTTTACTGGTGTATTTATATAGACCTTTCTGATAAAGCTTACTTAATTTTAGCCTTTCCTTCTCCTTTAATGATCAACTAAAACCTAAAGTTCATTGTGGCTAGAAATGTATTTTCTAAACGGTGTTTACTGTTCCACCCTAGAGTCTCATCAGCCTTATAATGATACCCATGCATTTGAAGTAGTCCACTGCAGCTCCCCATTCTTTGATCATAGAAGGCTATCTTTTGAGTGAATGTGGCACTGCACATGCTTTGTCTGCTCTGTGCTGCTGTTGAGGTCATTTGGGAAATCATTAAAACAAGAAAACAAAACCATTTTACTGGAAAAGTTGCATTTTGTTGCCAATTTTTCTGTTCAGTCCTCTCTCATTTATATTAGTTTTTAGTCACACTACTGCTTAATTGCTGGGGCAATCAGGACCCTAGCAACCAGATAGTTGCTGAAATTTTAAAGTAGAGAGCTGCTGAACAAAAAGCTTAATCCAATAATAAAAAATATAGAGCAATTGCAGTTTGTTTCTTTTTTTTTCTTTTTTCTTAAAACATTCTTGCCATTAAAACATATTTAAAAATATAATTGTGAAAAATAAATATGTCTAATTCTGTTAGAAAAGAGCTAATCAAAGCGTGCTTCCTCCATACGTGGGTTAGGTCTAGGTATTCTCCTTCTGCCCAATCACAACATTCTAAATCTATTCGTATACATCCAGTAGGAAGCGGTGAGAAAGCCATGCATCCTGTTATTCATTCTACTTCTGGATGCTGTTGAATGAAGAGCTTCTGAAAGAGCACACAATGAAGGTCTATTGGCTGCCATATATTTGCAATTTGAGAATACACTGTTAACTATTATAGACTTTTTTCCCCCCCTATAATAAACGATTCTTTCAATTTTTTTTTGCAGACTTTTGATGCCAATGACCTCTATCAGGGGCAGAACTTCAACAAGGTGCTAAACTCCCTGGTGCTTCTCAACAAAGTTACAGCAGGTAAGTAAGAATAGTAATCCAGAGATTACTATAAAAGGAACATATTTATGGTAGCTTTTTACCTATTTGCTTTCCCTTGACAAATGCTTTCTCCATGAAGGTTGGGGTACCTCATTTTGAAGCTAGGTATGTTTGCCCACTCTTCAAAATGTGCCCCTTTTGTAGTTTGCTAACCTCTTATAATATGTATACTCTGCACTGTTTAATATATTATTGTTTTGTGATAATTGTGCAATGTAACTTTTTTTTTCTGTGAATTTTTCACAGTAAATTTGGCAGCAGATTGGAAGGCAAAATGGAAAATAACCCTTTGACAAAAGGCAGAATAGATCATGACATAAATAAAAGCAAAATATAGATCAGTTGACCAATTACCAAGAATAGGCCAGTTTATAAAACACTGAAATTAATTTGAAGGTGAACCTTTCATTTAAACCCGTAGCACTCTCTTATCTTCCAGCTGTTTCCTCTGTGACCTACAGGATACAGGCTATAGTCCTGAACAATGAGTATACAGCTAAGCAGAGGGAAAACGGAAGTCCTATCCATCTCATGCATACAAATGCAGACACTCTGACTATTTATACAAACCTTTTCTTACGTTGTTTTACTGATGTTTTCCTAACTATTGCTTCCATTCTTCAGGAATGCAGTGTGTATAGGATTTATATATTTTATAAATGTACTCCGTTTGCAACCTTTGCCCAGTCATAGTGCTCAAAATGGCACATGGAAATAATGAATGATTTTAGTGTCATATAGTTAGTACTACCTGTATTAGTAATTTTTCACTACTGAAAGAGTTCAAGTATACTTTTCTCTGGTTCTTCCTCTTACACCTATGAGCCATGGCACATATACTTCTCTTATCCCACAAGCTGGAATGCTGCATAAACTGCTACTTTATTTGTTTCCCAAGTATAAATTTTTTGTGCATTTAGCCAGGGGTAATCAGGAGTGGTGGGTGTATTGGTTCAATTCTAGTGCTTTTTAATTTGATTCAGGAAACACAGTGGCATGTGTGTACTACAGTATACTTCAGGATGTAAAAATACGAAATACTAATTATGTTATGAAATTAAAAAAGGCCTGTAAAGGTCATAGAGAGAACAGAAGACATTAATGCAGGTTTTCATTGTTCTGCTTAATGCAAGTTGGGAGTGGTAGCTGGGCAACAAGACCACTATCTCAGGGCATATGATATATGTGCTAGCCAGGAGCATGCACATTTCTGCTTTAATTGTGTGTGCTGTGTCTCTGCCACCCCTTTGCCCCGACTAGAAGAACCAAACTTACAGTTTAAAAACTGAAATTTTAGCTCTTAAAGTAGACACTGTCAAAAGGCAGTATTTTGTAATGTGCTATCATCTGCAGTTTGCAGCGGGTATTTGGTGTGTGTGCTTGAGTGATGTCTTGTGCACACATGATACCATATGAGGAATAATAGCGCACCACTGTACAGTGGTACAAGTAAACCTGTAAAATATATCTGGGGGTGTGGACCACATTTACTACATAGCCTTAATTTCTAAATTGACTTAAGTAGCTGTGTGTTTTTGTTTTTGTTTTTTTTTTTACTGTGAGCTGCTGACTCTGTCCCTTTAGTTAGAGTCATTAGCTCATTGACCCGTGTCTGGAGCATGGGAACAGTTGGCTTGATTGAAATCTGGTTGAAAATTGGCCGATCTATTAAGCAGTGTTAGAAAATCCTATTGGCTGAGGACTGCGTCAGCCCACTAGTACAGTCCACTTCCTGATCCTGGGACCAAATTATTCAGTCAGCCTGATTTGGCTCTTCATGTGGATAAGCAAGTTGGGTAGAAATATTATGATTGGGTGACCTTTAAATATGTATGTTAGGTGTTATTGTACAAATACATTTTCCCTTTCACTTCTTTGCTGTTTTCTACATTGTGCTGTATTCATATACAAATACAACTGTTTGTTTCACTCATTATATCCATTTATTTATTATATAAAGAGGAGTAGGGAATATGTTATGCCATGTGAGACTTATTCTGTGTTGTGTTCCTAGATATTGGCTTGGGAAGTGACTCCGTGTGTTCCCGTTCATCCTCTCATCGGATAAAGTCCTTCGATTCCCTTGGGTCACAGTCAGTGCTTAGCCGCTCTTCAAAATTATTGCAGAGTCAATATAGGAGCTTGGTGAGTAACACCTTTGTAATTAGAAGATCTACTGCTTGTTATTGGAGGGTATGACATTACAGTTTTACAAAGATGCTGTCATTCCTTGAAAATGCACACTTTGTTTTAGGCTGAAGGGGTAACTGCTGCATCTAAATAGCAGGCCTAGAATGGTTTCTTCATAGATGCAGACAAAGCAAAATGTTCCTGTATAATAACATAGTAACATAGTAAGTAAGGTTGAAAAAAGACACATGTCCAGCGAGTTCAACCTTTTTTTTTATTAACTACCTATCTGCCAGTTGATCCAGAGGAAGCCAAAAAACCCATCTGAAGCCTCTCCAATAACACCTAATCAACCAATCCATTAGGCCAAAGTGTTTGACATTTCACTTTGGGATGAGGCAAATGGTGATTAATTTTGGAAAAAAGTAAAATCCATCTCCTAAGAAGGTTCTCTGGAACTCAATTGTGTTTTATTTTTTTCCTTTTATAGATAGTTTCTGTAGTGTAGACATTTGGAAACGGCTCAAACAAAGAGAAAGATATGTTGCTGTACATTAAGAAAAAGGTGTTCCCAAAATGTCAAATTACATAAAATGGAGATTAAAGGGGAACTCCACAAAAACATAACTTAAGCTTTTTGAAAAGACAAACCTATTACAAGCAACTTTGCAATATACATCAATGAAAAAAAAATATGCAAACTTTTCATGATTTTTAATGGTTTCTGACAGTTCCCTAAGCCTAGACTCCCGATCGTCTGCTTATATTTCTGACTACTTTGCTGAGCTGGCTGACTACTGTTACTTTGTATCAACAGCCAGCTGTCCTTAGACTGCATCTTCCAAACCTCACAATTCCCTGCACATGCGATTTTAATAAGGAACAGAACATCACAGTGCAATGCATTGTGGGTTATGTAGTTCCTGCATGCTGTCTGTAAGATTTGGAGAAGTTGTTACAATTTGTAACATCAGTGTTTAAGTCCCTCCTTACCTGCCAGGATTTCAAATGATGCTGAAAGAGAAGAACTGTTAACCAGCTGGATTTCAGCATAGAAAATGGCATTTATTCATACTTTTTTTTTTAAGAAACCGGTAACTGTGATGTGTATATTAGGGGTGTCTTTTTTTTTATATATATATATATATATATATATATATATATATATATATATATATATATATATATATATATATATATATATATATATATATATATATATATATATATATATAGTCAAATACAAGAGTCCTCTGCACTCAACCCATTATCAATATATTTAAGACAGCGACATTTTGTGCATACTGCTACTAAAAAAATGCCTTACCCTTTAAACAACACAGGGATTGTTTGTCCATGTATTGCAATATATTCAAGCTGGCCAACTACGTCAAAGTCATCCCATATCTGGCCAGTCCTACGCTTAATTTTCATCTGATTCATCAAGAACTCAACTGCCTCACTATACACCCTACAGAGGGACTAAGTTTTACCTGCAACTTACTTGCTGCTTTCAAAGTAAACCTCCATACTTGGCTGCCCTTTTATTAGACACCAGTGGGGATCACCTGACTATAGCTGGGAAGGGTGGGAGCTACAACATGGAGCTGGTCACTGCTCCTGTGATCCCACTGGTGTCTAATAAAAGGGCAGCCAAGTATGGAGGTTTACTTTGAAAGCAGCAAGTAAGTTGCAGGTAAAACTTAGTCCCTTTGTAGGGTGTATAGTGAGGCAGTTGAGTTCTTGATGAATCAGATGAAAATTAAGCGTAAGATAACACAAGTAAACACAAAATGCAGTTTTTAAATGAGGGTTTTTATTATTTAGGCAGAAAAGAAATCCAAATCTACATTTTCATGTGTGAAAAAGTAATTGCCCCCTGAACCTAATAACTGGTTGGGCCACCCTTAGCAGCAATAACTGCAATCAAGCGTTTGCGATAACTTGCAGCGAGTCTTTTACAGCGCTCTGGAGGAATTTTGGCCCACTCATCTTTGCAGAATTGTTGTAATTCAGCTTTATTTGAGGGTTTTTTGGGTCATTGTCCTGCTGCAGCACCCAAGATCGCTTCAGCTTGAGTTGACGAACAGATGGCCGGACATTCTCCTTCAGGATTTTTTGGTAGACAGTAGAATTCATGGTTCCATCTATCACAGCAAGTCTTCCAGGTCCTGAAGCAGCAAAACAACCCCAGACCATCACACTACCACCACCATATTTTACTGTTGGTATGATGTTCTTTTTCTGAAATGCTGTGTTACTTTTACACCAGATGTAACGGGACGCGCACCTTCCAAAAAGTTCAACTTTTGTCTTGTCGGTCCACAAGGTATTTTCCCAAAAGTCTTGGCAATCATTGAGATGTTTTTTAGCAAAATTGAGACGAGCGTTAATGTTCTTTTTGCTTAAAAGTGGTTTGCGCCTTGGAAATCTGCCATGCAGGCTGTTTTTGCCCAGTCTCTTTCTTATGGTGGAGTCGTGAACACTGACCTTAATTGAGGCAAGTGAGGCCTGCAGTTCTTTAGATGTTGTCCTGGGGTCTTTTGTGGCCTCTCGGATGAGTTGTCTCTGCGCTCTTGGGGTCATTTTGGTCGGCCGGCCACTCCTGGGAAGGTTCACCACTGTTCCATGTTTTTGCCATTTGTGGATAATGGCTCTCACTGTGGTTTGCTGGAGTCCCAAAGCTTTAGAAATGGCTTTATAACCTTTGAAATTGAACTCAGGTGTGATAAACCACAGTTAAGTTATTTTTTAACAAGGGGGCAATCACTTTTTCACACAGGCCCATGTAGATTTGGAGTTTTTTTTTCTCCCTTAATAACGTAAACCTTCATTTAAAAACTGCATTTTGTGTTCAATTATGTTATCTTTGACTAATAGTTAACGGTTTTTGATGAGCAGAAACATTTAAGTATGACAAACATGCAAAAGACCACTGTGTATATATATATATATATATATATATAGATATAGATATAGATATAGAGATATATAGATAGAGATATATAGATAGAGATATATAGATAGAGATATATATAGATAGAGATATATAGATAGAGATATATAGATAGAGATATATAGATAGAGATATATAGATAGATATTTATAGCCTTTTTTTTTCAACGCAATCACTTCAATTCAGGGGCTCAAAAGTAATTGGACCATTGACTCAAAGGCTATTTCATGGGCAGGTGGGGGCAATTCCTTCATTATGTCATTATCAATGAAGCAGATAAAAGCTTTGGAGGGGGAGTGCTTGTATGTGGATGATTTTGCTGTGAACAGACAACGTGGTCAAAGGAGCTCTCCATGCAGGTGAAACAAGCTATCCTTAAGCTAAAAAAACATAAAAAACACGTCCGAGAAATTGCTACAATATTAGGAGTGGCAAAATCTACTGTTTAGTACATCCTGAGAAAGAAAGAAAGCACCGGTGAACTCAGCAACACAAAAAGACCTGGACGTCCGTGGAAGTCAACAGTGGTGAATAATCGCAGAATTATTTCCATGGTGAAGAGAAACACCTAACACCAAACAAGTTAACAACACTCTCCAGGAGGTAGGCGTATTGATTTCCAAATCTACCATAAAGAGAAGACTGCATGAAAGTAAATACAGAGGGCGCACTGCAAGTTATAAGCCACACTGGACTTTGCTAAAAAAAAATCTAAAAAAGCCAGCACAGTTCTGGAAAAAATTTTTTGGACAGATGAAACCAAGATAAACCTCTACCCAAATGATGGCAAGAAAAAAGTATGGAGGAGGCGTGGAACAGCTCATGTTCTAAAGCATACCACATCATCTGTAAAACATGGCGGAGGCACTGGGACACTAGTGTTTATCCATGATGTGACACAGGACCAGAGCCGCCATCAGGGGGGGACAGGGCGGACAAGTGTCCCGGGCCCGGGCATGAAGGGGGGCCCCGGCAGTGCTGCAGTTTAGAAAGAGCTGGGCCCCCTTTGACAGCGCCGAAGATTTGCGGCCAGCCGAACAGCGGAAAATTGTGCCGAAAAGCTGAAACTCCCGAAGCGGCAAAAAGACCCGAAGCCATAAAAATAGCCGAAGTCCTGAAGCGCTGGAAAGACCCGAAGTCACGGAATTTTATTTTTTTTAAAAAACACCAATGGTTTTTTAAAAAAAACTTTTATGGGCGGCACTGGCGCCAATGCACAGGACAGAAGCAGCCGAATGATTTCTGAGGTGTTCAGAGACACTGTCTGCTCAAATCCAGCTAAATGCAAATTGATTGGGAGGCCTTTCATAATGACCCAAAACATACAGCCAAAGCAACCCAGGAGTTTATTAAAGCAAAAATGGCTCAGTCACCTGATCTGAACCCAATTGAGCATGAATTTCACTTGTAGAAGACTAAATTTCAGACAGAAAGGCCCACAAACAAACCGCAAATGAAAGCCGCTGCAGTAAAGGCCTGGCAGAGCATTAAAAAGGAGGAAACCCAGAATCTGGTGATGGCCATGATTTCAAGACTTTCGGCTGTCATTGCCAGCAAAGGGGTTTCATCCAAGTATTAGAAATGAACATTTTATTTGTTTAATTACTTTTGAGCCCCTGAAATGAAATTAAGTTTTTGTGTTAAAAAAGGCTTTAGTTCCTCACATTTTTATGCAATGTTTTTGTTCAACCTACCAAATTAAAGATGAAAGTCTGCAGTTCAACTGCATCTGAATTTTTTCATTTAAAATTCATTGTGGTAATGTACAGAACCAAAATTAGAAAAAAGTTGTTAAATGACCTTTGCATTATTTATATAATCAACCTTTGCATTATTTATAGAATCAACCTTACAATCAAGTATTCCTTGCTCAGGTCTGATGAGTTTATGTATAATGACCAGACTACAAAATAAATGTATTTCTTTAATGGTTTATTTTAATTGTATTGAGGCTTAAAGGAGAAGGAAAGTCAAAAAATAAATAGCCTTTTAAGTAAAGTCCTTGGCACATAGAACTTACAGAGCGTTCACAATCTTTTCTATCTGGTCTGATGTTTAAGCACTGATGCTCTCCCAATACGGCAGTGTGTGACTTGGGTGACGTCACTTTTTTCATAGGCATATCCTCTCTGCTGCCAGAGGCAGCCTTGATGCGCATTAGACAGAAGTTACTTGTAGTGCGCATGTACTCTAGCGCACTACTCCCAATGATGATGACGCTCATGCAAATGAGCTGCACTGCTCACTGCAGACGCGCTCCGGGGTCAACTGTTTTTTTTTTTTTAGGTGCATGCGCAATTACAAGAAAGAGGTAAAGACAGCCATCGCTACATAACTAACATGGCGGCTGTCTGAATATATAAACGATGCGAACATGAACTTGTATTTTAGGACATATGTGTGTTATTAGCCTAGCGTTTCAGGAGGTCTGGAGGAGTACAACACAAGGAGAAAGGTATTGTTTTGTTCCTTTCCTTCTCCTTTAAGCTGGTAATATGAGTGGGTGTGCTATAATCATTATCGCAATGAAAGATTTATTTTACTTGAATGTATGTAGTAATTCATTTTTATATTGTACTGATAGATCAGTGATGTATGCATCCATCTTTTTATCTTAGTCTAATAATTTCTGTATGTATTCTAAGGGAAGGCAGCCTAGTTGTAGATTTGTGGGAAGATTCTTAAAATATTTTTATCGTCCATAGCCTCCTCATGGACACAAATTACTTGTGGACATCCCCAAACAAGCTGTATAAGAGATAACAGACCCACATATTTGAAAAAATAGTGCTGTAATAGTACAAGATTAATCTCGAACTCTCTACAACTTCAACTTATTTTTGCTGTATAAATAGTTCATTGCCAAGAAAGCTATAACACCTTACAGGTTTTTAGGATTGGAAAAAAATTACATATTTGTTACTTTGCTTCCTTTAGGACATGACAGAAAACAGCAACCACCATATGGTGGTACGGGCCAAGTTTAATTTCCAGCAGACGAATGAGGATGAGCTGTCTTTTAACAAAGGGGATATCATTCATGTCACACGCCAAGAAGATGGTGGCTGGTGGGAAGGCACACACAGTGGCAAAACAGGATGGTTCCCAAGCAACTATGTCCGAGAAGTAAAGTCATCTGGTATGTTGTTGCAGTTCTAAAGGGATGTCATGTTGGTTTACACATTGTTCAAGCACAACAACATAATTTAGTTTGATATGTGTTCAGTCACATAGCAATCTCAACAGGAAGTATGAGGGAGGTCTATTTTCTTTAAAATTTAAACTGTTTTATTGTTTGCTTCCCTGTACATCACTATGAAGAAGCTGGATAACCTGGTTTCTCAGGATTATGGTAATTGCTTCCTAGTGATGTTTGCTTGCCTGTCTAGAAAGCATTCAAAACATATTGCCCTGTAAACCATTCCTATGCCCTTTAGGTGCGCGTGTGTGTGTGTGTGTGTGTGTGTGTGTAGGTGTGTGTGTAGGTGTAGGTGTAGATAAGCCCTGGAAATTTCATGTGACATCTTCAAAATAAAAGAATATCAATTTGCTCTGCAATACAGGAAATGCGTTTTACTGTAGTTCAGATTGATAACGCTATTTTTAGTTTTCCAACCAGAGGCAAAGACATACAGATTGTTTCCATTTTCAGCTTTTAAAGGAAAACTATACCCCCAAAATGAATACTTAAGCAACAGATGGTTTATATCAAATTGAATGTCATATTAAAGAATCTTACCAAACTGGAATATATATTTACATAAATATTGCCCTTTTACATCTCTTGCCTTGAACCACCATTTCTTGACTCTATCTGTGCTGCCTCAGAGATCACCTGACCAGAAATACTACAACACTAACTGTAACAGGAAGAAGTGAGGAAGCAAAAGGCAGAACTCTGTCTGTTAATTGACTCATGTGACCTTACATGTGGTTTGTATGTGTGCACAGTGAATCTTACGATCTCAGGGGACGGCCCTTATTTTTTAAAATGGCAATTTTCTATTAATGATTACCCAATGGCACATACTACTAAAAAAGTATATTATTATGATAATAGTTAATTTACATGAAGCAGGGTTTTACACATGTGCTGTTTTACTCAGTATCTTTTAATAGAGACCTACATTGTTTGGGGGGTATAGTTTTCCTTTAAACACATCATAAATGAGGAAATAAAAAGATTTGGAAAAAAAAGTATTTGACTACCTTCTATTTGAGAAATGGAGCCTAAAAAATGTTTTGTTGCATTCTGTTTCACTTAGACCTTTGATGAATTACCCATTCTTTCTGTATGCTCTTTTAATAAAAATATCTGTTCTAAGGTATTTTATTTGCATTTTCAAAACTCTTTAAGGGAAATCTAACTGCACTGCTTCAGTGGGTCAATTATTTTCAGTTTACTTGCAAGTTAATATTATTTCACATGAAGTGGGCATGGCTGGGTTTGTAGGTCTCAGAGTAGGTTTTCTGCCTTACTTACTGCCTTCATTTTCACACTCTCTGATTGTTAATTCCAGGTTTATGACGATACAGGTTTTTAAATAATTATAATATAAAAAAGTATGGTCTAAGTAAAATATTCATGTGTCCAAGATTATATTATTTTCCTCTCTAAAATGTTTTAAAGACTGTACATATATGTTTATAAATGCCTTTTTCTTTTTCTTTAGAAAAGCCAGTGTCTCCAAAGTCCACTACACTAAAGAGCCCACCTAAAGGGTTTGACACATCTGCAATCAACAAAAGTTACTACAACGTGGTGAGTGGTTTCTATTGGGCAGCTGCATGATCAGCTACTTGCACAAATATGGTATCATCTCAACATTTGGCACTCTGCGGTGCTACAGCACAGAGCAGTCTATGCAGTATGTTGCCAAACATGTAACCATGTTGTTATATGAAGGATTAATTACTTTATAGTTTGCTATGTAACGCTTCCAGATATTCCCTGACTGCTCTCTTTATTTTGGCTTGAGGGTCATACATATGGATCAAATCTTTCGCTTTATAATTAATAATTTGTTATACAATCTTTTGTTGAGAATTTTGCTTACAGTAACTGAGGGCAGTGCATATAAATGGAGCTGTAAGAAGATAAATAGTGTTTTATTGTAACAGGCTACTATTGTGCAATATGTGACAGGAGTAATTTTAGGATTTTTCTCTTGTGGCATATTAATGGTTTAAAGCTGACCTGTATGCCAGTATAACTTTGCTGTTTTTTGGCAATTTTATAAATAAGAACCCCCCCCCCCTGCTTAAATTATCCCTTGTACCTGTCCCGGGCTAGTAGAATAAAAGCAGCTCTACAGCACAGCCCAGGTCTGCAGCAGTGGGACAGGAAACAAGATGGCAGTGTGATGCTTGCTAGAATAGTATCCCACTTCTTTGCATTTGTCAATGAAGATGAGAACTGGCCTAGATTATAATAACCAGGTCCAGCCCAATATGCAGAATATGCCCAAACTGCCCTCCACAGCATACCTCCCAACATTTTGGAAACAAGAGGCACAAAAAAGTTGGCACATGTAGTGCGGCAAATTTTTTTGACCATACCTATTTTTGTGCCCACACTCTCTAATTACCATGTTAATTTTTCAAAATTTGGCAGGTTATGAAAGTTTGAACATTTGTGTGTGTTTTTTTTTTTTTTTTTTAGTTATTATAGTTTTGCTAATGAAGGTGAATTGCCCTTTAAGCTGTGAGTTAAACTTTTCCCAAGGGACCTGTTATCTTATCTTATATTGTTACAGTTACTTATTTGCTTACCTTGAAATTGCTACACAAGTATCTTATTAGCTGCTGCAGCTGTTCTGGGCTCTCTGCCGAAAGCCAATTAAGTTAGAAATGTTTATTTTTCTGGCTGTTCAGTGCAGAGAAAACTGTAATTCTCAGTACAAATGAGGGACTGCAGGCTGAGCTGTCAAAAGAGGGACTATCCCTCTAAAAACGAGACAGTTGGGAGGTATGCTCCACAGGCCCATGGTGTCGGCCTAAGCAGCCTTCCAGACGTCCACGGTATAGGCCCAAACAACCCTCCACAGGCCCAATAAATAGATAGTGTTATGGCATCTTAACAGCAGTCCCAATCCATTAATTGCCTTTCTGGGTCTGTTGCTTAGTCTTCCATTGTCCTTTAATATAATTCAACAGGAGTAAGACTCACAGAAACTCTGCCAATACTTCAGGGATTTAAAAGCATATGCTTTTTGTAAGGGGCTCCCCCTTTGTGGTGTTTCTTAAAATTTTTGTGTTTGCCATTTATTGAATGCAATGCACGCTGGTGGAAACTGGTTTTAAAAATATATGGAAGATATTTATTCTGAAACAAGTGTTGTCTTAAAGGTGTAATGTGTACACATACACACACTCACACTGCTCAGGCAAAACAGAGCCACAGTTCAGGTTGGCAACACAAACTTTTCATGCTACTATACTACCTGTTGTTTATTTTCCCAGCATACAAAACATAAACAGGCAGAACTTCTGTGCATAAGAAGAAAACAATAAAGTGAAATCACACCAGATTGTTGGTTTCAAAGCTCACAAAAACAAAATTCCTTTCTGCTGACACGGCGGGCTTTCTCCAGAGTCCTAATAACACCGTTTCTCCTAGCTTATTCAGCTCCCTCAGCACACCCAGACTCCCCTTAAATAGTCCCACCTGCAGACTTATTTGGCCAGCGTACTTTTCAACCATTTTCCAGGGTCCTAGCCTGTCTTACCCTGGAGATTTAAATGAGCCAATAACTCAACCTGGATGCTATATATCTGCTATCATATGCCAAAATCCTACTGGGACAAACCTCTTTGGCACTATGTTGCTGGTTATAAAAACATGTTACCAACCTGGAAATAAACGCACTCACAGGACTTATTTAGTGCAAACAAAAAAAGTGGTTTTTATTGCGACGTTTCAGCTCTTGGACTCGAGCCTGTGTGCAGGTCAAAAAAGCCATATTTACCACAATGAAAAGACCGCACCAATCAGGTGCTGTTTTTAAAAAAAAAAAAAAGGAAAAACATTTTTATTCAACATTTCAGCTCCTCACTTCAGGACTAGAAAATTGTGCATAACAAACAGCTTTTTAAACCCTCTCCAAAATGGCGGTCTGGGTTGAGTGACATACTTGGTGGGCGTGGTCTGAGCTTCTTAAAGGGATACTGTCATGGGAAATTTTTTTTTTTTCAAAGTGAATCAGTTAATAGTGCTGCTCCAGCAGAATTCTGCACTGAAATCCATTTCTCAAAAGAGCAAACAGATTTTTTTATATTCAATTTTGAAATCTGACATGGGGCTAGACATATTGTCAATTTCCCAGCTGCCCCAAGTCATGTGACTAGTGCTCTGATAAACTTCAATCACTCTTTACTGCTGTACTGCAAGTTGGAGTGATATCACCCCCTCCCTTTTTCCCCCCAGCAGCCAAACAAAAGAACAATGGGAAGGTAACCAG
>CM076675.1:108682450-108684950 GCA_038501925.1 Xenopus petersii | reverse complement strand
TCAAGTTATGACTTCATTTGGGAAAAAGAAAACTTCACAAATTTATGTGCGAAGCTCTTTTGAACAATAAACCATCTATTTTCTCATCAATCCTAAAGAATCCATCATCATATTTTATTTTAAATGTAAAAAAAATATGATTGTACTTAAATATATTCTACTGTTCCAGGCAAATTATTGCAAATTAGTTGATAGTCTGTGAATAATGGAGCACAATGAATGAGCCATTTCTCAAGGATATGCTTAAATCTCAAAAGGAACAAATGAATTATTAAAAAATATAAGAAAGGGTTTAAATAAAAGGAGATTTTTGAGCTTATTAAGGATCTAGAGAGACTGAGATTTTGGCTTAAGTGCTGACATAATAAAGAGATTTGCAGACAAAATGATCTTCTTAATCAAAGATTCTCTAGTTCTTCTGAATATAAAGCATCACCATTTAAAGCATTAAGAACGGAGTCGTCCCAGCACTGCATATACTCTATCAATTTCTCAAAGCAACATCATTTTAGGATGACACATTCTGACACAAAGATTTTTGTTAAACATTCTTAAGTATGATATGGTATGGGTTCCATTATCCAGAAACTCATAATCTAGAAATTACATGAAGGTCGTCTCTCACACAGTCCATTTTAACAAAATAATTCTTAATATATTTACTTATTATTCTTATCTTTTGCAGGTCTGATGTTCACAGCATATACAGATGTGCAGAGAATTGGCAACATCAGTCATCAGTCTTAACTGAAGGGGGGGCTGATTTTTAATGTGTCTGTAGTCTGGCAATAGCAAAGGACAGACAGAACAATTTTTTTTGTACAAGGAAAATATATTTTCAGTATTGGGTAAACAGTCCATTTAATATCTGTTGTACAACTTCTGTATGGCATTTAATCATCCATTGGGAATTGGTTACCAAGCAGCCCATTAGAGAGAAATTTGGTAGAAGCCAGAAGTAGCATTCAGGGCTGGTCTATGGCTGGTTCGCAGCCAATGACACTGCATTGGCTTGCAGTTTGTTCTATTGAGAACAATTGCAGATGCTCTCCTACAGTATACATGAGTTTCCTCTTCTCTTCTCTATCCTTCTCATCCTAAAACCTATAGACAAAACTAGCAATATAGGTGTGTATCTGTCTGTATGAGTGTGTGTCCGTATGAGTGTGTGTCCGTATGAGTGTGTGTCCGTATGAGTGTGTGTCTTTGTGTGTGCGTGTCCGCCTGCGTGTCGGTGTGTCCGCCTGCGTGTCGGTGTGTCCGCCTGCGTGTCGGTGTGTCCGCCTGCCTGTGTCCGTCCGTCCGTCAGTGTGTCCGCCTGCCTGTGTCCGTCCGTCCGTCAGTGTGTCCGCCTGCCTGTGTCCGTCCGTCCGTCCGTCTGTCAGTGTGTCCGCCTGCCTGTGTCCGTCCGTCCGTCCGTCTGTCAGTGTGTCCGCCTGCCTGTGTCCGTCCGTCCGTCCGTCTGTCAGTGTGTCCGCCTGCCTGTGTCCGTCCGTCCGTCTGTCAGTGTGTCCGCCTGTGTCCGTCCGTCCGTCTGTCAGTGTGTCCGCCTGCCTGTGTCCGTCCGTCTGTCAGTGTGGCCGCCTGTCAGTGTGGCCGCCTGTCAGTGTGGCCGCCTGTCAGTGTGGCCGCCTGTCAGTGTGGCCGCCTGTCAGTGTGTCCGCCTGTCAGTGTGTCCGTCTGTCAGTGTGTCCGTCTGTCAGTGTGTCCGTCTGTCAGTGTGGCCGTCTGTCAGTGTGGCCGTCTGTCAGTGTGTCCGTCTGTCAGTGTGTCCGTGATGAATAATTTCCAAAAAGTGCCATACTGATGATGATTTCAGAACATATTTTACTGTTCACGTTACAGAATTTAAAAAAAAAACTAGCTTTCTATCAAAAAGAGGTACAATCAACATACTGTGGCAATAGGTCCATCAACATGATAATCTAAACTGAACACATCCCATCCAGTGTCACCTGGTGAAACCTACAAGTGAAGAATAGACATAATATTAATATGCAATATTATAATATTTTATAATATTAAGAAATATTGAGAATTATTAAGAAATAATACAAAAAGAAAAAATACACAAGCCACAGCTTCCTTGGGCAAAATTATTGTGATTGATTTTCAAGTTAACCTTTAGTTATAGTTTAGTTTTAGTTATAAAATGGCCAATTCAAAGCAACTTTTCAATTGGCCTTCAATTTTCTTTTTTTAAGTTTTTGAATTGTTTGCCTTTTGACTCTTCAGCTTTCAAAAGGGGGTCACTACCCCCATCTAAAAAAAATAAATGCTCTGTAGTGCTACACATTTATTGTTATTGCGACATCTTTTATCACATCTTTTTTATTCAGGCCCTCTCCTATTTATAATTCAGTCTCTTATTCAAATCGATGCAATTTTGACCCTAACTGGTGAAATTGCAAACTGGAAAGCTCAAAAACCACAATTAAAAAATAAAAACAATTGCAAATTGTCTCAGAATATCACTCTCTACATCATAATAAAAATTATT